>CM062293.1:511221852-511264633 GCA_031216915.1 Pictodentalium vernedei
TGGTTAATTGAGGGTACCATGTTGCAGCTGGTTAAGGGTGGCAGTAAACGACGTTGATGTGAATCGGGTTCAAGTTGTCCTTCTATATATGCGCGGGACTGTATACATCACCATTGGAGTTGTCACTTTCGGGTATGTCCCTGGAGGAGTGTGAAAGGTGTATGGACTGCTGAGACTTGTAGGGCGACAGGTCAATCTTTTCATTATTACATGTCACTGGGTTTTGTGTGGAAACAATGTTAGTCATGCCATCCTGACATGTTTGGGATTCACAGGAGGGGGATTTTATTCGCCTCTTGGGCTCAATGTTATGGGTTTCAATTTGGGTGTGTAATTGTGAGAACGGCTCCTGGGTGTCAGGAGATTGCTGGGTAATGACCATAAAATCACGGTTTTGTCTAGCATCTGCAGCCTTATACTAGGCAAGCCCTTTTCTAACACTGACGTTGGTAATACGCGAGGTCCTTAATCACTCGTCCGGAAGCAGTATCCGCAGGAGGTAACTAGTTACGCCTAATCCAGACTTTTCAAACCAACGAGAGGAAAGGGAATCCTCGGGTAGGTTTATAGCTGTCGCTGATGTAGGGTTATTATACATCGGGTCGCACCGTCGAATTACTTGAGATTTGCTCGGTCAAAATGGACGCTGGAATGGGGTTAAACTTATGCCGTATGTCTCCGTCAACAAAGTGGATAGTGGGTGAAAAATCAACCAAGGGAGTGGGGATGAAATCTTTCCGCGTGGGGATGAGGGAGCTATTTGGTATTTTCGGGGTCTGTGTTTTGTAATGTAGTGAGTAAACTTGTGAGTTGTGGTAAAAATCACTCCATTCAATGTGGAGCTGGAAGGAAATATTTCATATTTATGGGTGTGTGTCTTCTAAAGTAGAGAGTAAACTTTGTGTTTTAGGGTAAACATCACTACAATCAACATGGGGCTGGGAGGAAAAGAAATGAGAAAATGTTGAGTTTTAGGGTAAAAAACACTACAGTATGCACTAGGAGGTACCGGATACTGGATCAACACTTTGGATTTGGAGTGTAAGACAGACACAGACGTTTCATCTTGTAAAGTAGTGAGAAAACGTTGTGTTTTGGGGTAAAGGGCACTAGAGTATGTACTGGGAGGTACCGGGGTGCTGGATTGACACTTTGGGATTGGAGTGGGAACAAGACAAGTGCAAGTGCGGATGACGGGACTCGGTTTATATTAGTGCTGGACTGAGATTTGGTGGGCTGTCATAACTTCAACAAGGTGATTGGTTGATAAGTTTTTCTGAGTGGCAGGTGTGGATTCGTGTTATTGTCATGGGGTTGGGGGCGGGGGTGGGGGGCACGAATATGTTGCAGTCGAAAAAGATGCGACAAGTGAATAAACAGTTTGAGTGAATTCATGCTAATGATCAAAGGGTGACGCCGATTATGCTTATCTCGAGATCTTGAGATATTATCTCGAGATCTTGAGATAGTTTCTCGAGATCTTGAGATATTATCTCGAGATCTTGAGATATTATCTCGAGATCTTGAAATAGTTTCTCGAGATCTCGAGATATTATCTCGAGATCCTGAGATATTATCTCGAGATCTTGAAATAGTTTCTGAGATCTTGAGATATTATCTCGAGATCTTGAGACAGTTTCTCGAGATCGTGAGATATTATCTCGAGATAAAAAAAGTATTGAGAGTGGCCTAAATCAGCCACCGTACAGACCAATATGCCCAGGTTTTGAATTTGAATTCGAGAGAGAAACAAATTTACATGTATCACGGAACTAAATATTTTCCCACATGCGACAATAGTAACGTTCAGGCGAAAAAATATGATCGCACCACTTTAATTTTGCCATTCAAATATCTTTGTCAAGTATAGCCCTTCAGACAATTTTTCCTCACCCGAGAACAGGGGGTCATGCAACAAAGAGAGAAAAACTGACACGAAAGGAAGTACCGGTCACGTGCATTTTTCAGGCAATTCCCTACAAAAACACACAAAAAGTAAATTGTATTTTTTAGGTCTAAGTGTCATCAAATCACCCTCTTTTCATCAGGCATATTCAACAATAGTGCAAGATGTCAATAGAATGTTTCAAACCTTTATTGAAACAATATATTTTCCAAAGGCTGTTTATTTTTAGAGATTGTGTTGCGAAGTTGGCCCACAGAAGTTAAGCAAGCTCGAAAGAAGAGCTATAGTTCTTCCATGGAAATTATAGAAATAACAGGACAATTTTCTATTAGTTTGAATGGGACTCATATTATTGCTGTTAATTTTCCTCAGAGCCGATATTCGTAGAATTTTATAAACTAATAAGAAATACTCCGACTTACACTCGACCGACTGACCTACACTCGGTGGAAGAGCTGATCAGAGATAACGCCGGTAGTCGAGTTTTAGTTGATAAATATCACGGGCGGAAATCTCCGAATTGGTACTATTTGAACTGTCGTAGCTGTCATCAACCCATAAATCACACTCCCAGAACAAACGGGCATCACATAATGCTAAAGTTGCAGAACTGTAAATTCTATCACACAATTCCCCCGGTCAACAGAACCCCTGGTGGAATGTGTTTGTGGAACAACCACTCGATAGATTGCATGCAGATTGCCGACAGTCTGCATGGCAGTACAAGCGTCTAACAATGGTGACTGCCACGTCACGGGAACTTTCCCTAACTATTCCGCTGACTGGTAGTCGCGTGATCGGGTTCGGCATAAAAAATCTAGTGGATTTTAGCACCGATTCCTGGATGTTTGGGAAGTTGTCTCTGGGCTCCCGACGAGCAAGTACCTACCTACAAGAAGAAAGATGGATGCCGCCACTGTTTCTATAAGGTATGAACTTTGACTGAACATTGTGAATTTTACTCTATACAAGAGAAAACGTTTGGCAGTTGAGTTTTATTTGTTAATAAAAATCGTAGATAACTGGTAAACTGGTCTTCGTTGTGCTGAACACGACTAGCTCGTGAGGTAACCAACCTGAACCCAGAATCTGGAGCCTGTGTCTGATATCGTCTGGTAAGGAATCACAAAACGCCACGGGCTGATGGGACTTCGCGGTTGGTGGGGCTCCGTAGTTATCTCAGTAATCACAACGCTTGGAGTCAGAATTTACGATCGCAGATCGATAGACTTTTTACTAAATTCCGTAACAATTGCATCATTTCCGAGTGCAACCTTTCAAGGCGGGTAACTCTAATTCATATTTTTAGTTCCCTGATACCTGTTGAGAGTATCTATATTTAATAATAGAGGTTCCTCATTCTTATAAAAACCGATGTCAGATCCACTGTGTGCCGCGACAGATTAGGCGGCCGCGCGATGACAGCTATTGGGTCATCGGGAATTAAACGACTTGACGTGGACACTGTAGACTGAAGATTTTGCAGCGCTAAAGGCAAGGAAGATATCACACAAAAAGTCAACCATCAATGACTGATCATGTCCAGTCTTTTCGCCGGCCATGAAATCTGTCGTAATTTTTACGATACACATCACAATAATTTTGATGATACAATCAGCGTGATGGTATTACAACGTAAAACTCTACTCACATTTGCGACAATTGGTTCTGTTGTATAGGCCAATATATGTTTAACAAGTATCATATGATAATAGAATTAATAGTGAAGTGTCATTTGGCATTTAGTTTGGGTTTCGGGATTTGTTGCATCACTGATGTTTCATGCTATGACAGTGAATGCATGTCTGACGGGATCGTATCTTGAAAATTTACCATATTATCAGTGTGCGCGCTTAAGCTTCAGGCGCCCCGTGGGAAAAAAATTATCAAATTTATAATTAAGTGTTGGGAAGGTGGGGGACTGTCGTTCCACGTGTAATAGAAGTGATTGATATCTTGGGTGTTCGGTCACTTCGTCTTTATCAACAATTATAAAAAATATAAACTTCATCACGCAGGACGCTAATGTTAACTGTATTTCTGAAAGTCTACCTGCATGATGTACTGTGCATTTATGTAACATCATCAGTACTAGATGTGGGAGATCGTGCCACATGGGGGGGGGGGGGGGGGGGGGGGCTTAATGGGAAACCTAGGAAGGACGTCATAGTCACGTGACCCGGTTACGCCAAGTTAGTCACGTGACCCAGCTACGTCAAGTTTGGTTGATGTGCTAGTCCGCGTCAGCGGTCATCTTGTGGCGTCATTTCATAGTGATACGTGGTCTTAGTGCGCATGCGCAGCTCGTGTTGTTATGGTGATACGCTGTTCCGTCGGGCATTTTGTATACTGGCTTTCCTCAAATGCCTAAATGAGTCGAAGAAAGTATGTTCGAGTCACTCGAACGAGCAATTGTTCTATAGCTCATTTGCTCGATGGGATTCGAGTCGCTTGAGCAATGACTTTTCAGTAACTCTTCGATGGATTCGTGGCTATAAGAATCATATAGGCCTTCGTTATACACACTGAAGATAACTCTGCATACATGCTATGGGAAACTAAGCACTGGTGATTATAAGACTTGGACGAGGGAACGAACTAGAGCTAGTTTGGGCTAGACATACTGCTAGTGTTAGAGTAGTATCTGTAATAGGCACAAAAATAGGGTTCTTGGAAAATCTGGACCAGTACTTTAGTGTAATAGAACATACTCTCGATCCTATAGCACTACGTGCTACTACTAAAAACCCTAGATGGGGAGTACAAGTCCGTTACGGTTGTTTAGGGAGCATTTTGGTGATTTGGAGGGATTGCCGGCTTGTTTGTGGTAATTCTACAAAGTAAAACTACTCTTATACAAAGGAACGTACCTGTTATTGAAAAAAGAAGGATTCGTGAGGAGTCCATATCAAATAGTCGTTTTGGGTGGTTTGGATGGATTGGTGGGTCTTTCTGGGTAATCAGATTTACTCCTATTCAAACGAACAAACCCTCCGCACATACCCCGTCTTGGTGTAGGCCATTCAGGCTCATAGCAACCACGTGCTACCTTAGAAACCAAGATGGCGGCCTCCATCAGACAAAAATGTCCGACAGAAGTACTATCACCTTAACAACACGCTCTGTGCATGCGCACTAAGACCACGTGTCACTATGGAGATGACGTCACAAGATGGCCGCTTCCGCGGGCTACCATGACAATTTAACATGAGTTAAATTGGGTCACATTACTGTGACATCAGTTCTTAGGTCCCCTCACTAGGTCCCCACAATGTGGCAAATAAGGCCAAGTGGCCGAAAGCTCCAGTTACTAATTGATTTTATTATATAAAATGTCACACTATCTACCTACCCACTGAAAAATGTTGCAGACTGAATGGGAACATAGTTTATTTAGTGGCCAAAAAGCCCTCGGGGATTGAATTTTTTTTTCCAATTTTCCCGGGGATACTCCCCGCCGCCACGCCGCCATCCATAATTCTATTAGCATCCCATCTTAGGTGTTGGGCATATATGACGCCCCTTGCTAAAGTATAGCCAGAGGGGAGACTCCTTTGAGCCGCCACTGGACCCAGTGGAAGTAACACAGGTATGTAGAAATATTAGACAGTCGAGATAATAATTCATAGCTTAGGGTTTTTAAAAATTTCGTTATAATTAACTGCAGTAATGGTGTATGTTTGTACGGATTTATCCAAACGATGTATCGAACTCAGAAATAGAGACAATCAAAGGTAAAAAAACCGTTACAGAAAGAGTCATGGGGATTGTAACTAAAATTGGCGAGAGTAGGTCAAAAGAAAGAGGTCTTTGTGTGGCCTGCGTGACAAAGAGAAGACAGGTTTTGAAGAGTACCTTGACAATGGCACCATTGTAAGGGGGGGGGGGGGTGGTCACTGTTGTTCAAGCTGAGGTCGCGATCACTGGAGATTAGGGGGAATTGGGAAAGACGGTGGAAAAGGAGAGCCAAATGTGTAACTTGGGCGAAGTGGTGACCTTGGAATACATTTTATTGGGAAGTCCAAAATCTCAATCTTCTAGATCAAAATTCACTGGGAGTAGTATAATGAGGACGTGGGATGGGAGAATAAAGGACGTGGTTAGTGGTTGACACAAATGCGATGGTTAGTATGCTTATTGGAGGAATTGTGAAGAATGGGGGTACAGAGTGTCTTCAAGCAGTTCGTCTCTGTATTGGGAGGAAAGAAGCGTGGGAATCGGGAGGCAGTTGGAAGCACATGGGTAACCAAAACCTTCTCAACTGAGAACCACGGCAAATCAGCGGCCAGCCAAACTGTTATTAATAGTATATCGACCCACGTGAATAGTGTTAAAGCCTCATCCATCTGTAGGGTTCGATCCTCTAATGCTATGGGCACACAGGCCTTACATTACACGTATTTACTCCAGCTGAATCCCGAGAAGCATATAATGTTTTATTGCGGTTGACTGATACCAGACGAGACCGCTCGAACACATTCAGCCAGGCACCTCTACAAAAGCGATCGTCTTTTCTTCCAATTACAAGGTTCGAAAGGTGGGTTCTCTAAAAACCCTCAAGCGGATCAGATTTTTAAAAATGTTCCCGGGGAGGGTTCCCTTAATCCCACCAGTAAGAGAAGACACGCTCACGAACATCCACACCAGGGCTACGCACGTAGTTACTTTTCGGGCAAAATCTTCCAGCCCCCCCCCCCCCCCCCCCCCCCCCCCCCCCCCCCCCCGCAGCCATGGAAAAAAAGTTGGCCCGTTGGTCTATATACGCCTGTGCTGGGTATAATCAGTGAAGTCGAAATATGATTAATATTATATAAATTCTCTTATCAACTTTTCCTAGTGATTTCTCCCTCAGAAAATTTATCAGGTGCTTGCTGAGAAATGGCGGGGGGGGGGGGGGGGTAGGGGGGCAACGTGATCACGAAGTGACGTATTCGTGACGCCCCCCTCCCCTCCACTCCCCAACAATTTTCCAATAAGCTTTCTAGTGATTATACGTATTCGTCAGGGTTGTATTCGAAGATGCCAATTCTCTCGTGCTATTAGCTATATACCGTACTTTCTTAAAAGAAAATTGGTTACTTGGACTTGTGTCGGGTTATAGCGACAACGGCACCGTGTGAAAACGGCACCTGGAGTAAACGGAACCGAGTGAGCGAAAACAGCACCAATTGATTGTGGCGAGAACGGCACCAGTTCCGATGGCGAAATTAATTCATTTAAATTCTGCCTAAACCGAGTATTTAGCCTATGGTTCTCTAATAAATTGTGGAAAATTGAGCAGTTAAAAATGAGAGGATACATCTCCCCTCCCAACTATCTCATGGTTTTCTTGTTGTTTAGCAGTGACTTCTAAACATTAAAAGCACTAACACCCCTCCCCAACCCCACCCTTTCCTCGGCCCTGGAATCTATCCAACCTGGATTCACGATACACCTCCTTCTTTATTATTTGACGCAGAAATCAGAATCTTGTGTGTGTGTGGGGGGGGGGGGGGGCGAATTCAAAGGACGTGCCAAGGTAAAAAATTAAAACAAGGTCTTTTAGGCCATATTTGGATGGGGGCAGTCCAAACCCAAGAAATCCGGACTCCTGTGCCAAACCGAAAGTAACGGGTACCGGATTTCACGCGGTGCCGTTTTCGCCTGTACCCGTGTCACTGTCACACAAACAAAGCCTAAATGGAGGTCTGTAGCAACATACTGAGGGTAGTTGTCGGCAAGACATGACAAATTTGGAAAACTGGTACGGCACGTATTAATAAAATAATTTGCGTCATGACTACAATACATGTATATTTTATTTATTCACTAATTCACTAACGCGTTTTGAACAAGACTTGAGTTTTATTTTGAACCATCATCACGACGAACTGATATTCAAACTTCGTCAAAACACGCCTTCTGCAAAGGCAAGCCGTGAAAATTCAAATTTACCTGTTCTCAAATGGACGGTCCCAGTTACGTCACTTGTGCATTGTTGCAAAATGGACGCTCTTCCGAAAATACACACAAATTCCCATAGAGAATTAAAAAATTCGTTCATATAATTTTCGAGCGAGCTAAAATCACAGAAACGTAACGACGGCGAAGTTAAATATATTACACGTAATCGGGAGCTGAAAACTAAAAGATATTTTCTTGATTTTGTATTATTCCAGAGTTTATTTACCATTGGGGGGTTATGGAAAGGACAATAATTACTATTAACATTCAAGTAATTTCTACAATGTTTTGAAGCAAAATTTTAGGTTGCCTTTATTGAAGCAAAATAAATAAGAAATGACACCATCAGAGGATTTTGACAAAGTGCAATAAGCGTACAATTAAAACCTGCCCTGTGATATAACGATGTTTCATGAATGAATGAATGAAAATGGAATTGAAAGAGGTCAGAGGTCGTTTGCATAAATTATAATTATATACAACACCCGTTGTATATACTTCAAGTATATACAACGGTTGTTATACTCTATGGTTATCAGATAAAGAAGTTTATCATGGTGTTACCGGATTATATATTTATTTATTGATTGGTGTTTAAGGTCACATATTTCTGCACAATGGCTAATCATGACAGTTTTACGGGTGGAGGAAGCCGGAGTACCCGGAGAGAACCACCGAGCAACGGCGAACAACTGACAGCCCCCCAACATACCAACTCCACACAAGCAGGGTTAGAATTGGTTGAAGACAGGTGCACCATCGACATGCAGTACGCCTTAGTACACAACGCCACCATGCCCCCACGTGGGCAATGGGGGTACCGAATTATAAGAACACATCAAGCATAAAAACAAGAAGCAGAAGTGGAGGGGCATATCAGCTGCACACTTTTAAACTTGGTGAAAACTTTAAACTTTTTCAAAGACACAAATCTACCAGTACAGGGAGCCATTGTGTAGAAAGATAATATTCTCAAACAACTGTCCTACTACTATTTATTGGAGAATTCCAATAAGCACTCTCCAACAAACTGTAACAAACCAACTTTAAATGAACATTTTTTTACTGCGTAAATAACAAGATAATGCAAACAGTGGAAAGTCACTGAAGTGGCTTTCAGCACTCTCCAAAATAGCCATGATAGTGGCTTCTAGCACTCAACCAGTTAACAGCACCAGTGGCAGTTTTAATTTCAAAGAAGACAATGGTATACTCAGCTGTGATAAATTATTTAGATTTAAGTAGGAAGATGTAACGTACAAAGTTGATTAATTTAAAATTAAAGATGATACTATTCATTTGATGATGATGATGATTATGATGATGATGATGGTGATGATGATGATGACGGCACTATTCATTTCATGATGATGATGATGATGATGATGATGATGATGATGGCACTATTCATTTGATGATGATGATGATGATGATGATGATGATGATGATGATGACAATTGATGATGATGATGATGATGATGATGATGATGATGATGGTGATGATGATGATGATAATGACGGCGGCGCTATTCATTTGATGATGATGATGATGATGATGATGATGATGATGATGATGATGATGACGATGATGATGATGATGATGATGATGATGATGATGACGTGACGACGGCGCTATTCATTTGATGATGATGATGATAATGATGATGATGATGATGATGATGATGATGATGATAATGATGGCACTATTCATTTGATGATGATGATGATGATGATGATGATGATGATGATGACGTGACGACGGCGCTATTCATTTGATGATGATGATGATGATGATGATGATGATGATGACGTGACGACGGCGCTATTCATTTGATGATGATGATGATGATGATGATGATGATGATGATGATGATGATGATGATGATGATAATGATGGCACTATTCATTTGATGATGATGATGATGATGATGCTGATGATGATGATGGCGACGACGGCGCTATTCATTTGATGATGATGATGATGATGATGATGATGATGATGATGACACTATTCATTTGATGATGATGATGATGATGATGATGATGATGATGATGATGATGATGATGATGATGATGATGGCGATGATGATGATGATGATGATGATGATGATGATGATGATGATGACTATTCATTTGATGATGATGATGCTGATGATGATGATAATGATGATGATTATGATGATGATGATGATGATGATGATGATGATGATGATGATGATGATGGCACTATTCATTTGATGATGATGATGATGATGATGATGATGATGATGATGACGGCACTATTCATTTGATGATGATGATGATGATGATGATGATGATGATGATGATGATGATGATGATGATGTGAGGAACGATGAAGTATGATGAGCAACTATGTATGCTGTGGAGAAAGCAGAGACGGACTGGGTCATATGGTCTACCGAGAAAGTTCCCGGTGGGCCCCCTATTGAAGGTCCCACTGGGGCCGCAAGATTGATGCAACCCAACCCGTGTTGGTGCATGAAATTTTGTGAAAATGATCAACAGGCAGAATGGATCTGACTGAATACACTGCTAGGACACAGAAATGCTCTTTATGCCATTGGCAGTCCACGTAGAGACATTTCGATATACCAGCAGTCCAGCCTGCATTTGATCGCTCAAATGCCAGGAAACATTGTTCTGTCAGTTTGAAAAATCAAAATTCTCTCCCATTGGGTCGAACTATGGTCTGCTTGATGGTCCCCCCCCCCCCTCCCTCCCCCAGAGCAACCATTTTTTTCGAATGAGCGACGTACTATATATGCCATCGAAATGTGAACTGGAATTGGTAACTCAAATGAAGGGAAGCAGCGTTCTTTCAGTTCGAAAAATCCAAATTTTCTTCATCGCCCCCCCCCCCTCCCCGATGCATTTTCGGGTAACATTTCTTGGCCCAGTCCGCCCCTTAAAAAAGCAATAGTATGGTAGGATATTTAGCTAGTAAGAAATGTAGATTACTAGAACATTCAATGGATCTGTGTTGTGTTATTTCGTCGAGTTGACGAGATCATATTATTACCAGATCACCCGATGTTAAGACTCGTTTTTCGGTGACCCAAAAATGCTGAACAAACTTCAACGATATTAAGATATTTGCAGTTGACATAATTTAAAAACTATTATTCCTCTTTTGAAATGGGAACTCCTTTTCACCATCTTTACAACCCACCCCTTTACAGCCTGGCCCCGGCACGCCAAGCTGACCACAGAGTATAGCTTCCTCTTCATATTCCGATTCCGCCTTTGCCCAGTCTCTCGGTACAATAGCCTCAGAACAACATGCAATAACCCACTGGTGGAGGACATCTCACGTGAACACTTCAATAGACAGCAGCTTGTAATATCTAATGCTCTCGTTGCTTTTCATAGTTATTATTATTATTTATTTATTGGTGTTCAAGGTCACATACTTACGCACAATGGCTAATCGTGTCCGTGAGAATTTTACAGGTTGAGGAAGCCTTTTACCCAGAGAGAACCACCGAGCATCGATGAGCAACTGTCAGCTCATCAACATTCTAACTCTGTTCAAGAGAGTGGTGGCCGAGTGGATAAGTGCGCTGCTCTCTCATGCCAGAGGTCCCGGGATCGATTCCCGGTCGGGGAAAGTTCTTGAGGTGTCCGAACACTCTCTGTCAGCATCAATTGTGGAGTTGATGCTGTCACAGTGTATCGTCCTATCGGGTGGGGACGTAAAATGAATGTCCTCTGTGCGGAGAGAGACACACTCCGTGCAGGCTAAATATCCCATCGTAGTATTCGAGAAGAGCTAGGCCACGAAGTTGCCGCTATGAAGGTCATCCCACACACCTACGCCATTGGGCCAAGGAGAGGCCTTAATATATGTTGCATAACCTGTTCGCCAATCCTTGTAAAACAAATAAGATTAAATTAAATTAAATTAACTCTGTTCAAGCTCCGCTCAAGCAGGGTTACAGCGGTTGAAGACATGTGCACCAAGACGTGCAAAACGCCTTAGTACACGGCGTCACCGTGCCCCCATGTAGGCAACTGGGATAAAGTGCCTTGCCCAAGGGCACAACGCGGGTCGTCCCGGACGGGGATTGAACTCGGGACCTCTAGCATAGAAGTCCAACAGTCTTCCACTGACCCACAGCGCTCTCAGATAGTTTATTTCTGAAGAGTCGGTGAGAGGAATTTCAGGCCAAGTTTGAATAAAAGCGAAGGGTCGTGTGTAAACAACAGATGAATTTGCGCAAGGGGCTAAGGCAGTGATTGACGCAGATAGCATTTTCAGGTGTAGGGGAAGACTATACATTTTTAAACAAAACATTTGGGGGAGAGACGTCACCCTCCTTGACCCTGAATGCATGCTCCTGGGACAAATCAGAACGTATCACAACAAACATAACAATCCTTAAAGACAACGGACGAAAAAGGGAAACAAAAATCCTTAAAGGACAGTACGGTCGGCGTGGACCGGTCTCTTTCCACGGGTGGGCAGTATTTCCACGGACGCGATAATGATTCCAACCACTAATTATAGGAATAATCATCAAAAATTTAATTAATGAAGCACCGGGTACAACCCGCCCGGTACAACCCGCCCCGGTACAACCCGGTGCTTCATTAATAAAAATTTTGCTCATGATGATTTTTACTACCTGGTATACGCATGCGTGGACATAACTGCCCACCTGTGGATTACGTCCAATCCACGGTGACTGTACTGTCTGATTAGAAGTTGGGGTTCAAGGTCCGCAATCTCCAGAGGCATTGCCTTCCTGTATTTAGCATGTGAAACTTATTTAATTTGTTCAGTTTGGTCAGTCATAGGGTCCTGCGAATATTCGAGATACGATTATCGATACCATACGTATGCTTCGAGATCGACCCCGAATCAGTCTCAGGATTCGATTTTTTCGAATCTCTCGTACTAACTTCATTTTTTTACATTTCCAACAAAAATAGGATAAAACTGTCATTAGAAAATTCATTCATGTAGGCTCAATTCCTATTTATTTGAGTAATTGACAATGTTTAATTGTTAGGTAAGGTGTGAATTTGGCCCAGAACATTATCCATAGTTTTGGTTTTTGAAGGCTTAACTTGTTACTATTCACGTTCTTAAGAACGTGAATAGTAACAAGTTAGGCCTTCAAAAACTAAAACTATGGACAATAGGCCTAGCTGTTTCAGCGACGGTGCTACAGAAAATATTTAGTTATTGGTGTTTAAGGTGTTCACTCCGTCGCGTAAGGGTCGTCACAATGTTCCGTAACTTCCGTTTGATGCAATATGAAATAACTTGTCTTTTAAGATTCGATTCGGGATTCGATTCGATGTCGATATCAGAGACACGATTCGATTCGAGATTCGATTCGAAAAGAAATTTGTGATTCGCAGATCCCTAGTCAGTCAGCATACAGGTGGTCAGCAGAAAAAAATCTTCTAACGGAATTTGATATAATCTGTAAACAACTTGAGTTGGAGATTATTCGATCAGTTCCACAAACGATGGAAAACGAAGAAATATAGATTTCTGACAACATTAATTCTCCCTGAATTTATATTTGTCTAAACGTTATTTAATAATAATGAAATCCAATAGAATATCGATTTTGCTGTCAGCTAAATTTAACCAATACACCACACACATTAAGTATTCAGACGGAAATAAAAATCAATCCACCATAGCAAGGTCTCGTATTGCAGTCATTTTCACAAAAGTGCGCCAACCCTCAGGGGCCGAAATATTTTTTAGAAGTAACGTTTACATTATAACTTATAAATCTAGTAGCTTGGGGGTGATTTTCATTCGCGATTGAACAAAAATTCTCTGTTTGGGAAATAAGGTTGTTGCCCATGAAACTTACAATTTATTTCATTTTTAAACTTGCTTCCAGACGAGAGACAATTCGGTGGTTGCCCATGAAATTTTCTATTTATTCCATTTTTAAACTTGCTTACTGTACAGGCCTGACATTTTCAGGAGAGCGATTTATTCGCTCGCCTTATAAAAATTAAGGAGGGCGAAAACAAGCCCTCCTGACCTTAGAAAATAATGATTACCGTAATAGCTTGTTCCTAAAACCCACATCTTTTCAGATCTCTGCTTTGTTGGTGGTATCTGTAAGACAGCTACACCGCCCATTCCGAACCACCAGACCTCGGCAATGCCATGAGGTGTGGCAGGGGGCTGTGTGGCCGTCTTACATAGACTACCTTGCTAGCAGCACCAAATGAAATGTACAAAGCCCACTCGGAAGGATTCATTAATAGTAAAACTTCATTTTGCCACTTTTTGCTTTTGTAAGGTTGAAGAGAGCTAATCGCTCCCCTATGCCATGCGGGGTAAGCGATTTTTGGCTCTCTTGCATTTTTTTAAGAATGCCAGACCTGCTTACAGACGAGTATTATGATCTGTAAATGGGTGTCTGTCTCAATCAAATCGCGTTCTGGTCGAGGCAAAGTAAACAAGGGCGTGGACCAAACTTTCGTACCAAAATATTGCAAAATTAAGTTTGTTTGTTCGTTTGTTTTATGTTGGTTCAACGAAACTTTCAGCAACCAGGGTTATATCATGCCGGAACAGTTTCACGAGTAGGAGTGTACCCGGGGATAACCACACAGCAGCAGGGAGCAATTTTCAATTCTCCCAACTTACTAACCCGAAGGAAGCAGGTCCAACAGCGATAGAAGGTATGTGCACCATCTCCGTGTAGCAGTGGCGTAGCCAGGGGCGGGGGGGGGGGGGGGGGGGGGGGCTTAGGGGGTCATTGCCCACCTAACAATTACAGTGGCCCTTCTCAAAATGGGAAAATTAAAGCACCAGGGTGTCCCACATTCAGTCTCAGGGCGTTGAATTTTCACATTTTGCTCAGGCCTCACCCCCCCCCCCCCCCCCAATGGTAAGGGGATACCGTAGCCCTGATGTGGGGTGGGGAGCCTCGCAATACAAGTGAGTTTCTGGAACGTCAGCGAAAAAAGTCGCAAATTATTCTGCTTCCCCACCCCACCTCAAAATGTCATCGCGTCAATCAATGCACTAATTCTCTCATCGATGACGTTTGATGAAGTGAAAGCTGTTAAGCTGTGACTGTAGTCACAGCTTAACAGCTATCACATCATCAAACATGAACTGAAGCTTAGGGCGAAAACTAGTAACGCTGTATCACCGTTCAACTCTCGACACTATTTATATTTATTTATTGGTGTTTAAGGTCACATACTTATGCACAATGGCTAATCATGACCGGGACAGTTTTACGGGGGGAGGAAGCCGGAGTACCCGGAGAGAACCATCGGGCATCGACGAGCAACCGTCAGCTCCTCGACATTCTAACTCTGTTCAAGTTCCGCTCAAGCAGGGTTACAGCGGTTGAAGACATGAGCACCATCGACGTGCAGTACACGTCATCGTGCCCTCGTGTAGGCATCCGGGATAAAGTGCCTTGCCCAAGGACACAACGCGGGTCGTCTTGAACAGGAATCGAATTCGCTACCTCTAGCATAGATGTCCAACAGTCTACCACTGAGCCACCGCGCTCCCTAACTCTCGACACTTGTTTTTTGTTAATAATATTTATTTATTTATTTATTGGTGTTTAAAGTCACATATTTCTGCACAATGGCTAACCATGACCGTGACAGTTTTACGGGTGGTGGAAGCCGGAGTACCCGGAGAGAACCACCGAGCAACGGCGAGCAACTGTCAGCTCCCCAACATACCAACTCCGCAGGGTTAGCATTGGTCGAAGACAGGTGCACCATCGACGTGCAGTACGCCTTAGTACACAACTTCACCGTGCCTCCACGTGGGCAATGGGGGCGAAGTGTCTTGCCCAAGGACACAACGCGGTTGCCGCAGGTGGGATTCGAACCGAGGACCTCTCGGCTTGCAGCCTGCCCCTCTACCAACTGAGCCACCGCGCCCCCTTTGTTAATAATAACGAAAATATGTTGTAAATAATCGATTTGTTTTAAGTTTATGATAAACAATGCCAATTGAAGCACGTTTATCAAGGAGGTTATATCGATCGATGCTCGAAAAATGTGTTTATCATCAACATGTTCAGTTTTTCACAGACATCCAAAGTATATTCTTGAACCCTTTACCTGACGCAGTGAACCCTTTACCTTACGCAGTGAACCCTTTACCTAACGCATGAGACTGGTGGCCGAGTGGATAAGTGCGCTGGTCTCTCATGCCAGAGGTCCCGGGATCGATCCCCGGTCGGGGAAAGTTCTCGAGGTGTCCGAACACTCCCTGTCAGCATCAATTGTGGGGTTGATGCTGTCACAGCGTACCATCCTATCGGGTGGGGACGTAAAATGGCTGTCCTCTGTGCGGAGAGAGACACACTCCGCGCAGGCTAAAGATCCCTTCGTAGTATTCGAGAAGAGCTAGGCCACGAAGTTGCCGCTATGAAGGTCGTCATCCCACACACCTACGCCGTTGGGCCAAGGAGAGGCGTTAATATAAGTTGTATAACTTGTTCGCCAATCCTTGTAAAACAAATAAGATTAAATAAATGAAAAAAAAAAAAAAAAAAAAACCTAACGCAGTTGAATGAAAGAAATATGTTTTTCAAAATATTTCAACAAAACCATATCATGTGACCCATCATTGGAACGAGCTCAACGAGCTCGTTCCAATGAGGGGTCACGTGATATGGTTTTGTTGAATTGTTTTTTTAAATTTTAAAAAATAGTAATTAATATAATACATTTTGATAATGTCTGCGTTGGGTAAAGGGTTAAAAAACGATTGGTGACTTCAAGGCATCGGAAAATTGAAAACCTTCTAGATTTTTGTTGTTTTTATTGTGGATTGTGTATTTATAGGAACATTCCACCACCACCACTCCCAGCTGGCCACCCCCCCCCAACCCCCCCCCCCCCCACCCCCACCTCCACACGCACAAGAGATGGCGACAGGTCGTACACTTTTCTGCATTTGACCAATGAGCGTACCAGCCAGGCCTGCACATAAGTAATCAGTTATTTGCTGATGGAGGGCCCCAGAAGGTGAATTTGTTGACGCTATTCCAAACACTGGGTTTGAATCCCCCATAATATCCTCTGGGTTCCTCTTTCTGTTTAGGTCTGAGACCTCGATTCAGCTTCAGATTCACAGAGGGTAAATTTGCAGGCTAGTATCACTAATTTCACCCTCTGGTGACCTCATTCTGCAGATGACCGTCTGTTTATTTCCAAGATTGGCACCAGCAATCCAGTTGTATAAGGATCAGTGGTTTGTACAGAATAGTCATGTAATGCTCCAGTAATACTAAAATCCCCGCCCTCTGATTGGAGATGAGCTCGCGTCGTTTTTTCTATGTTTACGGCTGCACTAGCATACCTTACCGTTTGACGTCACCACGCGAATTATATGAAACGGGGTTACCCGTTTGGCAATTTATTTCATCAACGCAAGCAAACCTCTTCATCTTTCTAGATTTTTCACACGTGTAGTAGACGATGTTCCGTGTTGTTTAAAGTATAAATCAGTTTACGACTTGAACTCAGATGGGGTGACTCGACCTTTATCTGATAACCATAGAGTATAACAACCGTTGTATATACTTGATTGGGTGTTGTATATAATTATAATTTATGCGAACGACCTCTGACCTCTTTCAATTCCATTTTCATTCATTCATTCATGAAACATCGTTATATCACAGGGCAGGTTTTAATTGTACGCTTATTGCACTTTCTCAAAATCCTCTGATGGTGTCATTTCTTATTTATTTTGCTTCAATAAAGGCAACCTAAAATTTTGCTTCAAAACATTGTAGAAATTACTTGAATGTTAATAGTAATTAGTATGCGGCGACTGCGAACTATTTATAGTCACGGCCTCGATCAAAAGTACTCGCGGAACTGCGCTAATTAAAAGTTCGTCTGCTCTACCTGAAAAAAAAACACTTCGTAAAAATTGTAAACAAACGCAAAATTATTTGTTATATTGGGACTACAGCATAAAACACGGAAGAAAACTGGAACTATGTCAAAAAAGAATAACTCTACTGAAACACCGTTTTGTTACTGTTAATAAAATAGTTGAAATTCATTTTGTTCCAGCGCAGTTACATGATGCAAGAAGTGCAATCGCACTTTACAATCGCCGTCATCGATTTTGTAATGTAAGGGACACAACTCTATGCGTCTTGTCCTATTTCTTTTGTCTCGTAGACTGGTTTTCTTTGGAGGCCTTTGGGAAGCATATATAAGTCGGGTAGACGCACGAGACGGGTGTCTGTTTGTTATCAGATAAAAACAATAAACATATAGTGTGTTTTTATATCTGTGTTATACAACTCGTTGAAATATGGTTTATTTTTTCTCGGCGAAGCCTCGAAAAAATAAACCATATTTCAACTCGTTGTATAACACAGATATAAAAACACACTATATGTTTATTGTCTATTTATCTGGTTAATTGATTATTTATCCAATGAAGTCGTGGGGTGGGCGTTTTTTTTTTTTATATTTCTGTAATGGTTAAAAGTTACCTTGTTTATTTCATAATGTGGGATTTTGTGCTGTGGACGGGGTCTTACTGGAACATACAGTTGGATTTTGTGCTGTGGACAGGGTCTTACTGGAACATACAGTTATTGTAACGAATTGACGGTTGCATGCTCTGAGGTTAGCGGCTCGCAGTTTATGTTCAATCTCGACGCTTCGCATCTTGGTTGAACATTAACTCCGAGCCGCACACCTCAGACCATGTTACCATGAATTTATCACAATAACTTATAATGTGTGAAATTTATTTTTTTTATCCTGTGTGTATTAATAATTTAATCCACGAGTGGGATAAAAACATATTTTGACGTACTGCATTTCTTTCTTACGGCAGCGCAGAGCCGCCATACTGACTTCACCTATCATCTTGTTGAAACAATTTATTTATCTTGCTGAAACAATTTATTTATCTTGTTAAAATAATTTAATATCTTGTTAAAACAACTGATAAGATCCTTAAAGGAGGGTGGGGGTGGCTTAAAACGCATTCTATACTACTTATGTGATATTGCCTACAAGTCAGAGTAATAACTGTTGAATATAGGATAACAAGAAAATAGAGCAACGCGAAGCATTGCATATGCCCCCTCCAGCAATATGCGAATATCCTTTCCCCCAGACTGATCTATCACCAAAAATCAAACAACCGATACCAGAGTTATAATGCAAAATGTTCATACTGAAAGTGTTATAAGTGCAACATTACAAGGGCAATAGCTCTGGTCTTTATGCATGGACAGAACCAGCAATATGTGGAGGTCTTCTCTCCCATAGTAGTCTCTCACCATATCAAGGGATATTAAAATCTGCCCACAAATGACTGAGTT
Source organism: Pictodentalium vernedei (assembly GCA_031216915.1). NCBI lineage: Eukaryota > Metazoa > Mollusca > Scaphopoda > Dentaliida > Dentaliidae > Pictodentalium > Pictodentalium vernedei. Next base: position 511,241,047 of record CM062293.1, read on the forward strand.
AAGTAGTATACAGGGTCACTTCTTCGCCTTTTAGCGCGTTCTCATGCAGGTTCTCATCTGTACTCATCAGTCACGTGACCGGATGGGATCTTGTGGGGGCTGCTATGGTACCGCGCGTGAGTGGCCATCTTGTTACGTCATTCCGATGGTGACACACTGCGCATGCGTAGCACCTGTTTCTCGTGTGGCGCACTGTAGTATATTATATTGGTTGCTAGGGGTGATACCTGGTTCCTATGATACCGGATGAATTTCATGTGGGTTTGGGCGTTTCTGGGGGTGTGTTCGATTGTGCATGAGAACGTTCAATGTTGTGGAACACAACAAGAGCAGACGTTTCTCCAGTAGAGCCGAATTCCCCATTTTGAAGGCTTTTCGACAGCTTCCAGTGAGTTTTATTTTTTATCAAAGAAGCACTATACCCCTGTGGGTAGATCACGTGACCTGGAAGTTGTTCGATTCAGTGGGGGTACTCTGGTAGAATAGAAGATCGCATCATTTGGAGCAGTTTATGCCCGTTTGCAGGCTTTCGACTCTTCTTCTCTTTGATAGACTCTGTACTACTATGTCAACTAGAATGGCAGGAGCCAAGGAGCAGTCCTTTGAGGAGGTACTTCTCAAAGAACTCTTACCTACCGAGCAAATGAGCCATCGAGGAGTTGCACAAGGGAGTGACTCCTCGAACGACTCTTCTACTCATCTGGGTTTTAGTGATCACTCGGTGTCCCCTTATCACTGATCACCATGCACCTAATGATCAGGGATCAATACCGATCCCACCGATCATCAAAGCCTGATTCGTCAAACAAATCTTCGAGCTTGGGGTGGGGAGGCTAGGGTTTCTGGAAGAAGGGGAAGAGCAGCAGTGTCGTCCTTAGTCGAGTCGCAGGGGGTAGGGTTCAAGGGTCACTGACACAAGTAGGAAGGCTAGGGCTTCTGGGACAGGGTCGACAGGGCATTGATGGGATGAGGTGTTGGGTCGATTGGGGCAGGTTATGGCCTCGTGGCCAAGCTCTGTGGAGCAGACCACTATGTCACACTGCGAAGGCTTGTTTTAACACGATAAATAATTGTTTTAACAAGATATTAAATTGTTTTAACAAGATAATAAGTCAGTATGGCGGTTCTACGCTGTCGTACTTTCTTATTTATCCCGCAACGTTTTTCTATTGTCTTTGAATGAAAGTAATCATTATTTATAAGAAACGTTTTAATAAGACTTCTTGTTTTTCACTATGACTGGATCATTTCGTCATCTTTGTGGAAATGCAATAACGTTCGCGACGTCTCTTTTCTCCCCCCCCCCCCCCCCACTTCATGTGTAACATACGTGTGTCCCGACTGAGATAGCAGGGAGAGACAGATGTATCCCACCCCACCCACGTGACGTTATACATTTATAACGTTATTATGACGTTATGCATATCGTATCAGTTTCTTGCTACCAACTAATTCATATTGACGTCATCAGAATGCCGTGTGATCAAAGTTTGATGCTCTAAAACTCTTTAAACCCCAAGATGCCACCGTTCCTAATTGATTTCGTGGTATATACCTTTGATATATACATAACTTTTGCATGCTCTTTCCGATGGTTAGTTTTTCAAAACAACGAATACCAAATGAGTTGATTTTATCAGCACGTGACCGCCGATTACCTCTGGTTAACGTGACCGCTGTATGGCGGGGGGAGAAAAATAATTCCCCCCCCCCCCCCTCCAAGATAATATCAGAATCAATAGCACTGGTTTACAATAAAATAATATTAAGATAATGTAATGTAATGTAATGTAATGTAATAACTTTATTTGCAAAAGACATTATAATACATGTTTATAACATAATTGCCCAAGACACAACAAATAGTAATAATAATATATCACATCTAGGATTTATGAAGCTACATATTTGTCTTCTGCAGGGAGGTGACATAGCCAGCTGGCTGTATTACTGTCACCCACCTCAGGGAAAGGGAAAATGTAGAGTATGAGAAGACAAAAAAGTGGGAGATAAAAAAGCAACGAATGAGGGAAAAAAATGAAGAGAGAGAGAGAGAGAGAGAGAGAGAGAGAGAGAGGAGAATCGGCTGCAACTGAAAATAACATGTGCAGTAGAAAAAATGAAGTAAAATATATATATGTAGGGAATGAACTCTGCAATCCTGGTGATAAGTGGAATTTGGTTTCATTCTTGCACTGAGAAGGGGGGCATACATGGGAATGTGATATTTTGCCCAGAGCCAGCTGAGAGATTTGAGTTCCTCGTTGGCAGTTTGTGTTCTGGAGTTTTCAGGAACCAACCCTAATTAATAAGGACTTTTCGGACTTATTCAGTGAGTATGTAGTGTCGCGGGAGTCGGTACTTCCCGACATTCGTGGCATGATCTGTTACTACATTTGACAGAGGCTTCATACGAACCTAGAAACGTGTTGGTCATCTTTTTTTTAAACTGTGCTCGTGGTAAATTTCGAACCAGTGGGTCAATGTCATTCCACTTTTTTGGAAATGTGTGTAAGGGGAGATTTGCCGTGAACTGTGTTCGGGGCTTGAGTTGTTTAATCTCACCTCTGTGTCTGGTAATCCTGTCGGTTTCGATCTTGTTAAGATTATATAGATTACATAACGATAGTGGTAAGTTGTTGTGGATCCAATCATGCATAAATAATAGGTTATTTAGCTTATATAGATCGTCCAGTTTCAGGATTTTATTTTTCTTGAATAGGGGCTCAGTATGTGAGTTGTACTTTTTATTGTTTATTATTCGAATGGCACGTTTTTGAAGGATACTTAATTTCTTTATAGCCGGCACATGTCACCAGATGTGTATCGCATACATCAAATGACTTTGCACTAGCGTAAAATACAGAATTTTCAGGGTATCGAATGGTAAAAACTTTTTTACTCTATTAATAGCCCAGATGGATTTGGCTATCTTTGAGCTCAGATGAGAGATGTGGTGCTTGAAATTTAAGTTTTCGTCTAAATCAACACCGAGGAATTTTACTGTTTGGACTTCGTTTTTTTTCCCTACTTGTATTGCATGTTTATTGTTTATAGTTATGGGAGTGGCAACTAAGTCCCATGTGTCATGTGGGGGATGTAGTAGCATGCATCTTGTTTTGGTGGCATTGAGTGACAGTTTATTCGCGGAGCACCAGTCTGCAATTTTGTCAAGTTCCTTATTTGTTGTTTCTGTCAATATGTCAAGGTTGTTGTCGGCCGTTGATATCGTGGTGTCGTCGGCAAAAGACAAAAGGTTTAGAAGTGTTGATTTACTGATGTCATTGACATATATCAGAAAGAGAAGTGGCCCCAGGATTGAGCCCTGGGGAACTCCACATGATATATTTTCAAAAGTCGATGAACACTCTTTATACTGTACATACTGTTTTCGACCTGACAAATAACTTCTAAACCATGAATTAGGTATCCCCCTTATTCCATAGTATTCGAGTTTATGTAAGAGTATAGAATGGTCTATAGTATCAAAAGCTTTAGAAAAGTCAAGGAAAACTGATAAAGTTCGGTCCTTTGTGGGCTTGCATTGTTCAGGGCAACGTTGTGGATGAGTTGTAATATAGCATGTATTGTAGAATGTTTTTTTCTGAATCCAAACTGAAACTGATATAAACTATCATGAGCTGATAAAAAATTTAACAGGCGATTATACATTATCTTTTCCATAACTTTTGAGAATGCTGGAAGTATGCTGACTGGCCTGTAGTTGTTAAAAATACTGGAATCTCCCCCTTTGTGGATAGGAATCACCTTCGCTATTTTCAGTCCGTCGGGTATTACACCAGATGAAAATGTAAGATTTATTATGTGTGTTAGAGGTCCAGCTATCTCTGATATAGTTTCTTTAAGTAACTTTGTGGATATATTAGTGCAATCTTTACTTGTTTTAGTACGGAAATTCTTTACTGTTGAGATAACTTCCTGTAGATCTGTTGGATAGGCGAAAAAGGACGACGAATTATAATTATTATTATTATTATGATTATTATTATTATTATTATTATCATTATAATTATTATTATTAATATTATTATCATTGTTATTGTTATTATTATTATTATTGTCGTTGTTATTGTCGCCGTGAGAATTATTGTCACAACGGATATTGTTGTTGTTGTTAGTTAGGTTGGCGTTGTTAGTGTTATTATCCTTCAAGAAGTCCATAAAGTGTTTGGGTGAGGGAGGTATCAGTTCACTAGTGACTTTACCGATGTTGGAGAAGAATGAATTAAATTTATTTGCAATTGATTTGTTATCGGTTAACTGGTTATCGCCGTCAATGAAAGATGATGGTGCACAAGGTACACGTTTTGGATTGTTAATAGCACACTTTATAATCTCCCATGTTTTTTTTATGTCATATATATTCTGTGTTAAAGCTGTATTATAGTAATTGACTTTACATGTTCTTTTTAGCTTATTAAACTCTCGACAGTAGGATTTATATATTCTGACATTGTCGTCTGTCGGAGACCGGAGTTTCTTCATATATAATTTGTGTTTCTGGAGTGATGAATTCAGAAGTCCTGTTGTCATCCAGGGTTCCCTCCTAATTTTTTTCTTGCTAGTGTTAATGATTATGAGGGGGAACGCTTCTTCAAACGCTCTTTGATAAATGGTCTGAAGATTCGAATATGCAACAATGGGCGATGTTTCATTTACCACGCTAGAAAAATCGGAGTCTGAAAGCAATCTTTTAAAGTGATTAACATTTACAGTTTTGAAGGACCTTGTTGGATGGTGGGGCAATGTGGAACTGGGTAACATCCTATTTTCATCGATCAGAAAAGTAGCAAAGTGATCGCTTATATCTGTGATTATAATCCCCGATTGTAATACTTTTCCAGTAGTATTGCATAAAATGTGATCTATTAGCGTGGCCGAATGGTCTGTTCCTCTCGTCGGCTTTGTGATTACCGGGAGAAATCCTGCACTGAATACACTATTAACGTACTGGTTAGTTTTGGGGTGGTTATGGAAGTTTAATAAATCAAGGTTAAAGTCACCCATCAGGTAAGTTGATTTATGTTCGTTGTTAATCTTACCAAGTAAATCGGACAAGTTATTCAGAAAGGAATCTATATCTGCTTTCGGGGCTGTGTTCGGCCGATAAATTACACCAACCAAGATTTTTTTATTTAATTGGAGTTCAATAAAAACGGATTCGAAGACATGTGGGATAAAAATTGATAGGTCACTGCGAATGTTGAAGGGTAATGTTTCCTTTATGAATAAGCCTACACCGCCCCTCCCGTCGTCATTACCAGGTCGTGTTCGTGTAACTAATGGGTGGTATCCCTCTAATTTGAATGAGATGTTTTCATTAACGGTAAAGGTTTCTGTCAGGCTTATTATGTCAAACTGATTGGAGTCACTTTGTAGATTGCACAAGAGATCCTTTAGAGGTTCCCAATGTGCATTTAAACTGCGACAGTTTAAATTAAAGAGTGAGAAGGTTTTATGCTTTAATGTAGCGATCGCCTTAAAGTCTTGTGGTGTGTAATAATTACAATTGTGGGCAGTTATGTTGAAGGGTGAATCAGACTCATATTCGGGGTCACTCGCGGTATGTTCATTGAGAAGCTTTGGGAAGTTATACCTATTTTGTCTCTGGATCTCATTTAGTGTGAGTTTGTTAGCCATGGGTAATAGTAATTGAAGAGATCTCTAGAATGTGCAAGAACATAAGTATAATCCATGTTTTAGAACTCATAAACTGTACGTTGCAAGCCGGGTATATTTTCAGTTGCGAGAAAAGAGATATTACAGAGATGTGGAGAAAGATAAGTGAGAAAGAAAAAAGTAATATAAAGTGTGTAGGGACCATATACATCGGTCAGGAAATCCTGTGAGAGGGTAATAGATCATAAATCATGACTGTATAACCAGTTTCGCTCAGGTTTCGACTAGGATATGTCGGTAAGAGCGTATGAGGTAATGTACAATGCATGGGACTCGTGGGCATCTATCCAGACTAGGAATCACAACTAAGAAGAACAATAGGCTGGACGGCTTCGATTGAAATACTATCGATATGTGTAAAAATGAACAACACGTATATACCTATATACACATAGAAGTTGAAGGTTATATACAACACCGAGAAGTCAAGTGGCAACGTAGATCTACTCTATTCTATTACAAATGATTGAAGACTGAGGAGAGGACAAATGATGATGTAGTTATGTGCAAGTAGATTTGTTCTGTCATAAATTGTTGAAGATCACTCACAAGTTCATAACAAAACAATCTTTTTGCACAGAATTCAAGCTTGCAAAAAAAAAAAAAAAAATCTACCACTCTGGAGAGAGGACAAATGACAATGTACCTATCTTCAAGTAGATCTGCTCCATCAAAAGTCATTGGAGACTATCCGTAGGCGAAAGTGTAGTTATGTGCCAACATATCTGTGCTACCATAAATTATCCGGGACTACTCATAGACATTCCCCACCAGTTCACAACAGGACAGTCATTTTAAGCACTCTTAAGGCACTCTCTCAAATTCAGAGTTCCAAAAAGTTACCACGCTGAGGAAAGGACAAATGACAATGTACTTATATGCAATTGGATCTACTCTATCATAAATCGTTGGGGACAACTCATAGACGTTCCCCAGCAATTTATAATAAAGTAATCCTTTCAAACAAATTCAGACTTCCAAGAAATAATCTACCACGCTGAGAAAAGGACAAGTGCAATGCAGCTATTACAGATAGACCTGTTCTATTATAACTTAGTGTAGACAACCTACAGGCACTCCCCACCAGTTCATAACAAAACAGTCCTTCAGGACAAATTCAAACTATTAAGAAATAACCTGCCACGCTGAAGGACGGTCGAATATCAGTGTACTTATGTGCAAATAAATATGATCGGTTATAAATTATTGGAGAGTACCCATAGGCACTCTCCGACAATTCAGAACAAGACAATCCTTGAGAACAAAATTCAGACTTCCAAAGGAATAATCTACCACGCTGTGGGAAGGACAAGTGCAATTAGATACATTCTGACATAACCCAACGAGGACTACCCATGGGCACACTCTCCAATTATGAGTTCCAAAATAGTACTTATATGGAAATGGATCTACTCCATCATAAATTGTTGGAGACAACCCATAGGCGTTCCCCAACAATTCATAATAAAGCAATCCTTTCAAGCAAAATCAGACTTCCAAGAAATAATCTACCGCACTGAGAAAAGGACAAATTGCAATGTAGGTATGTACAAATAGACATGTTCTATCATAACTCAGTGGAGACAACCCACAAGCATCCCCAGCAGTATATAACAAGACAGTCCTTCAGAACCAATTCAAACTTTCAAAGAAGTAATAATCTGCCACGCAGAAGGACGGACGAATGACAATGTGATTATTTTCAACTAAATCTGCTCGGTTATGATTTGATGGAGAGTACCCATAGGCACTCTCCGACAATTCACAACAAAACAATCTTTTTGAACCAATTTCTGACTTCCAAAAAAATGATCTACCACTTTGAGGAAAGGACAAGTCACAATGTACTTGTATGCATATAGATCTGCTCCATCATAAATTGTCGGGGACAACCCACAGGTGTTCTCCAACAATTCATATTAAATCAATCCTTTCGAGCAAAGTCAGACTTCCAAGAAATAATCTACCATAGCCATGTACAAATAGACCTGTTCAATCATAACCCATAGGTGTTCTTCATCAATTCATAATAAAGCAATCCTTTCGAACAAATTCAGACTTCCAGGATATAATCTACCACACTGGGAAAAGGACAAGTGGCAATGTAGCTATATACAATAGACCTGTACTATCATGACTTAATGAAGAAAAAATAAACCATCATACTGAAGAAGGACAGACTTCCAAGACAATGGAGCAGTTCTATTTGTAGTTATATACAAATAGATCTCCTCCATTATGAACCGTTGGAAATAATCTGCCACGCCCAGAAAAGGACAAATGACAGTGTAGTTGTGTTCAAATAGATCCGTCCCGTCATAAGTTATTGGAGACTTCCCCTTGCCACTCTCCAACAATTCATAACAAAACAATCCCTATGAATAAAATTCCAAAATATAAGATAAATTTATCCTTTCGAGTTTTATTTTTAACCCTTTACCTAACGTAACGGCCAAAACCGGCCAGCGCTATTCACAAAAATCGCCAATTAATTTTCACTATTTTTTTCATTTTTTGTCTCAAAAACATAGGTTATGACCCCTCTTTGGAACGAGCTCGTCGAGCTCGTTCCAATGAGGGGTCATAACCTATGTTTTTGAGACAAAAAATGAAAAAAATTAGTTCTTCAAGAATTTTGTTTGCAAGTGTCGTCTGCTTTTCATGTTAGGTAAAGGGTTAAGTAACTGATACAAGCTTTGATCTGGATCCATTAGTTGTTTACGTTCAGTGCAGTGGAGGTTTCCAGAAGGTGCACGTATTTTCAATAGATGGCTCAGTGGTTACAACACTGAACTTCAAACCGAAAGGTTCACGGGTCACCCCCCCCCCCACCCCCACCCCCGCCAGCGTTGTGTTCTTGTACAAGGCACTTCATCCCGATTGCCCAGTGGGGGCGCTGTGTACTAAGGCGTACTGCATGTCGATGGTGCACTCGTCTTCAACCTATGCTATCTCTGCTTGTGGGTAGTTAGTACGTTGGGGAGCTGACAGTTGCTCGCCGTTGCTCGGTGGTTCTTTCCGGATATTCCGGCTTCCTCCACCCGTAAAACTATCCGACATGAGGTGACCCTGATTGTCGAAAATGTCGTTAAACCCAAATAAATAATATTTTCAACAGACATGTTTACAAAAGTTGGTGTGGCCTTGACAAAACCACCTGCTCAGAAGCAGTGACGGTAATTCTCTCCCATTGAATTTATTTTCAGGCCATTGATTCTAATTAATTACGTCATAGTTATTTACTAAATAAGACAGAATGTTCTTGGCTTTTAACTGACACAGAAAAACCAACACTTCAGACTCCCCTTTCTTCGGGAAACTTACTTCTGCTCCTGTCTGGCCTGTATCTAAAGACAGTGTGAGGGGGCGTTTGGCAACAAAATCTCGTGTGTTAAATTCTGAAGACGTTTTCTGTGTGGACTGTAAAATGTTTTTGTGTGTGAAGTTTTGGAATACAGGCAATTATATAGTTTGGAAAACACCTGCACGACTGAATTACTCGTTGGGATTTATTGGGAGGTGAATACGTGTTTCTCTACTGAGGTAGTTGCATTATTATTATACATATTTCCGACGAGTGAATTGCACTTCTCAATAAGAGTAAATTTATTATATTAACTAACTGGAAGGACATTTTTAATATTTTTACCAGTGGCGTAGCGGAAAATCTTGTGGGCCCCCACCGCGAGATAGAGACGGAGGCCCTTTCATAATGGTGGTTGCCTTTAAAAGGGAGCAAATTTAGTGTTGTTTCCGTGCACAGCATACAGGATTTCACGTAGAACATACGCCATAAATTAAATGAAGGTATAGCCTATAGGATTGATTCTAAAAGTACGACTCTGTAGATTTTTTCATTACATGTTTTAAGTTTCACCCCTACCATCCAACGATACACACATGCACGTCCAACATGTGTGACGTGATAAGCACCATGTATGTATATTGTTCATTTTTCACCCCTATCAGTTACAATGATGTGGCGTTCACTTAACCCTTTACCTAACCTGAAAAGCAGACGACATTTGCAAAAAAATTCTTGAATAACTATTTTTTTTCATTTTTTGTCTCAAAAACATAGGTTATGACCCCTCGTTGGAACGAGCTCGTTCCAATGAGGGGTCATAACCTATGTTTTTGAGACAAAAAATGAAAAAAATAATGAAAATTAATTGGCGATTTTTGCGCTGGCCGGTTTTGGGCGTTACGGGTAAAGGGTTAAAAGAATAATACATAGACTACAAAGAGTACGTCGTGTGGAAGTGAGAGTTTGAAATTATGTGTATTTGGTACATAGTCTCTCTCTCTCTCTCTCTCCCTCTTTCTTCCAGTGTTGGGACGTCCTTCAAGACGCCCCCCCCCCTTCTAGCCCCCCCCCCCCCCCCGCAATGCGGACCCTGCGGACCCATCCCCTACGCCACTGATTTTTACGTAGACTGAAATGGCCAATATTTATATTATTTTTATTATCACTACCGGACATTCTGATTCAGATTCTGTTTGAAGAGGGACGGGTAGTTTAAATGACACGCTCGTTGTTAACTGGTGAAGTACTAGAAGCCACTCTCAGGGTCTTTAAAAAAAATGAGGGTATCAAAGCAAAATACAATATTTTGTATTTTCCTTGCTCATGTTTCAAATTCAGCTAAACGCAAATTTATACTATTTTGTTCACATAAATTTGTTTTTATTACAACTTATTGGAGAGTGCCTAGGGGCACTCTCCAATGAGTTGTAATAAAAAATTTTGGGTAACAAATTCAGACCACCAAAAATAATCTAGCCCTCCTAACCAGTTAATGGAGATACAACACATTCAGCATTCTACCTTATTTTTTGGACACTGCATTTTAACAGCTGATTTTAAAGATATTCTATTCAGTCTGCTGAACGAAAAAATCTAAAATTTCCAGCACTCATTTTGATATTCCTGAATGTATTCTGAAAATCTAATTCATCAGATCATAGGCCTAAAAAGTTAAAAATCTGTTTCTCCGGCCCTCCCGCATGGTCCTTTTGGCTGTCGCATTTACTCTTTTTAAAACCAATGCAAACTTACAAAAATAATAAGTAAATGGTTTACGTCTGATATTTTACCCAAGTTAATACATTTGATGAATTTGTCCCTTGAGTGCACTCAAGGGACGAAATACCACCACCCATGTTATTCTATAGATTATGAGGCTTGAAACATAAAACAAACGAAGAATACGAACTTTTGATTGCAAAGGAATAATTACAAAAATAAAAAATAATATAAAAAAACGGCCACCAACCTGCCTGTACGCCCACCTGTCCGCATGTAATTTTACAAAATAAATGGCCTGAGAAACAGAAGATCTACTTTGTGGGCACCTATTGAACTATCTATTTGAGAAAGTCTTGTTGGTTTGTTCACTGGGGTTAAATACCGCTCTCAACGACCATGGTGATGTCGTGTCCGACAGATTATGAATGGAGTATGCCTAGAGAACCACTGAGCAGGAGCAAATAACAGTCGAACTCTCCACATTACTAACCCTACACATGCAGGGTTAGAGTTTTTTCTTTGTTTGTTTTATTGGGGTTTAGCGACACTTTCGATAGTATGACATCATGCCGGACAGTTTTACGGATGGGAGAACCCGGAGAGTACCACCTAACAGCGACGGGCAACTGTCAGACCCCCAAAGTAATAATTCCGCACAAATCAGGGTTATCATTGGTTGAAAACAAGTGCACCATCGTCGTCCAGTACGCCTTAGTAAACAGGGCCACTATACCCCGATGTGGGCGATCGGAGAATTGGTTTTAAGGCATGCGTACTGTCCATGGGCGGATCCTCGGGGCGCACCCGGCTCGCGACTCCCTGAGTTGGAAACTCCTTTTTTCACAAGCACCGAGATCATGCAGGGGACACGGTACTGTACGCTATCATTGACCCAACGCACGTTTCACACAACAGTGAGGGTCCAAAATGGTTTCCAGTGTAGGCCCATACACGCTAAAAAGGTCTGTGATCCGCTCTCGGGCAAATTTCTCTAGGGGAAGGCCCTCCGAACCCCCATAATTGTCTCCATTATTTATGCCCCCCCCCCCCCCCCCCGTCCCCCTGAAAAACACCCTGGCACCTCTACGTTTGAATCCAGGCTTCGCGCCTGAAATAAGCTAACCAAAGAACCACCGCTCCCACGGGTTTGGCACATTTTATAGCAAACGCATAATTTACGGGATAAAGTTTTAAAAAGCAGACTTTCCACCAGACGTCCACCACGGGTAACAAAGAACTTCTGGAACAATTGTTATAAATGCATGTCTCGTTTATAGAGATGGCCAAGCTGTCGTCTACATTTTCTTCAATCACCTTGTTTACAACTTCCAAGGTCATACTTGGAGACAATGGCAGCAAATCGACTGAACTTGACTCATGTGCACCATCCTGGGACATCTGACGCATCTAGCTGCACACTTAATCAATTAATCATAAATGTCGCCGACATGCACGTGCTGGACCGGCAATCAATTCAAAAATCGAAATCAAACACAAACACGTCATTTTTTCAGCATGCATGTGTCATTCTAACCCAACTTCTCTTTGTGCGCCACAATCAATTATTGCATGCATGCTCGTGTTAATATTCTTTGATATGAAAAGCTAATCTATAGAAAACGTCTGCATGTTACTCTTATGGGTATACTGCTCAAGTGTTTTCGTGACTCATTTAACCATCTGACTACAGCGACATTTAACGCACCATAATTTCACGTTCGATAATCACCCATGCTTCCGCTCCACACTCACGCGCAGTTCAAGGTGCTATATACAGTACGTGGAGAGTGTATTATCACTAAAACACCCGCAGAGTGGAGATTCCACCCAACCAATAATTGCAATTTTTTGCAAAGCATAACCAGCACAAGCCAAGTTTCAGCCAATGGACCTCCGGGTTTAACCCGGAGGTCCATTGGCTGAAACATTGCTTGTGTTTTTTGTCGATATGTACACAATTTGAAAGTTATAGCTTGGGTGATAACTCCACTCCGCGGGTGATTTAGTTACAATCCACTCTCCACGCACTGTAAGTAATGGAATTTTGTTCATTTTGTGACCGACCTTCAGCCGAACGTCATTCATATCAAATAATAACTAGGCTATGATTTTTTAATTTTGTTCTGCGGATATCCGAAAATAGTGCGTTCCGGCGCCCCTGCGTTCGATAATCCCCCATGCTTTCGCCCCACACTCACGCGCAGTTCAAGGTGCTATATAAGTAATGGAATTTTGTTTATTTTGAAATTCTCCCCTCTGATATTCCTTAAATTCAAATTAAATACACATACATTATACATCAAAATGAAGGTTGGGAGATATAGAACACGAGAAGTATATGAAATCAACTCATAGAGTTGACTGTAGGCACCACTGGTTCCTGGAAGTCTGCTACCGTTCTCGTACCATGACTGATAAGTAAGTAATATTTCCTGAGAACAACTTGTGGCCAAATGTGCTTCACATATCCAAGAACAAAGCTAGGCATACAAAACACTTCAGGATGCAGCGATAGGGCTGCATTTGAAAAAAGTACAACACTGTCTGCATTTTTTATTGCAGATGGATTCCATGTTCGATGAACATGCGAAATCACTCGATACCACGAATTTGCATCGAAAAACAAAATCGTAATTCTAAGAAATTTAACCAGGTGTCATGATACCTTCTTGCATAGAATACGCTAGTTTTTGTAAGACTGTGACCCGGGGCCCTCCTTGCCCTCACAGTCTTTGAGCAACCCGTTCAAATTCCATCTGACTATAAAACTGAAAGAAACTGGCCGCATTTGGGTCGACTCAGTTCACGCTTCATATCGAAGACAAAAATCACATAATCAACATTCTACTTGTCGTACTCAGTCCAAATATAATTTATTTACGTGTCTGCATCATTTTCTAACGCAAACACAGCATCAAATTCAAGAAATGTTGAAAAATATCCGACTTCATCACGTTAAAAAACATCATGTTTCAAAGATAAACAAATTGTACTACGCATGCGCACAGATAAATGGCCTTTGTACCTCGACCGCTACTCTTCCCTTCTTTTGAGATTCACACCGTGAATCTCACCCAGATTCCACCTCAGAGCGCGGTCGAAACATCCACCATGTTTCATCACAGCGTCCACACCGCCACCAACTGCTGAGGGTCGGACGAGCCCACAAATGTAACAGGAGGGGAGATAAGTACGGGAGCTGAGGTTCGGACTGTCGACCTCTAGCACACAAAGCGACCGATTTACCACGAGACTACGAGATCCGGACCCACCAGGCTGGTTGGTAAATGGCCTTTATACCTCGACCGCTACGCTACCCCCCCCCCCCCCCCCTTCTTTTGAGATTCATACCGTGAATCTCACCCAGCTTCCACCTCAGAGCGCGGTCGAAACATTCACCATGTTTCACCACAGCGCCACCAACTGCTGAGGATCGGACGAGCCCACAAATGTAACAGGAGGAGAGATAAGTACGGGAGCCGAGGTTCGAACCGTCGACCTCTAGCACACAAAGCGACCGATTTACCACGAGACTGGACCAACCAGGCTGGTTGGTAAATGGCCTTTATACCTCGACCGCTACATTATAATGTAAACAAAGGCTTCAATTTTGGACTTTTCCTCCATCCAGTCTATCGCTGTGTTTTGAAGGATTTTGTTCTTGGATATGTGACGCACATCTGGCCGCAAATTGTTCTCAGGTAATATTATTTACTTATGAGTTCTGGTACGAATACGGTTGCAGACTTCCAGGAACCAGTGGTGCCTGCAGTCAGGACATACTTTTTGCCGGTAAAAAGGACGGTATCTGGTAAAAAGGACGGTAAGTGTATAAACACTATGTTTTAAAGTACTAAATGTACCTCTGAATGTGTGAAAAGTGACAATTTAATGAAGCGTACGCAATAATACATATATATAACGAAGATTAAGTATTGTTTGTTTTGAAATTTGAGCAGGGTGTGACCTAAAGAGTAAAGTTCGCACACATCAAAACAAGCTCATGTGACGTAATGTCGTGGTGTATTGTGGGTGTTTCGTGTGTTTTCATGGTAACCCACATGAGTGGCCATGTCGTGGTGTCATCAAGGCGGTGATTACCAAAATGGACCTTTCTATACCGTCATCTTCTGTAGCGCGTAGCATATAGGGACCTTAACCAAGTATATCCAATTTCAATGGCGTGGGATGCACCCCAGTAGAGGCGAATAGTTCCCAACGCGGTGTTTTGTTTCTAGGTTTTCTGGTCCTACCTATCTCTGGTGCCGACCTCCGCCCTGGGTTGAGTTTTAGTAGATTCAGTCAGACCGCTCTATCTTTTTTAACCCTTATCTGCCTTTACCAATTTGTGTTATCTTTGCTTACTATCTGACAGACCAGCACAGCACCTGTGGCATATAGTCTCCAGGCCACTTTGGGGACGGCGTGCAAACATGATATTTGGAAAGCCGTCGTGGGGTCGGATGCCTCACCTAGTCCTCACTAGGGGCGCCCCGCATCCCTGTCAAGGAAAGGAAGTGGAAGGTTGGGTTGGAGGATGGAGTAAAGTGGAGGATCCTAGTTATGACGAGCCCCCGCCCCCACGAGAGAACTTGGCAAAATTCAGTTGCTAGTCTGTGAAGCCCTAGGCCATTTTAGGGATCTATGTTCTGTCAAAGTTTCATTGGACAAATGTTTTGGAGGCAGTGAAACATTTAGGGGAGGGGAGTTCACCTAGCCCCCCCCCCCTCCTCCAGCCCTCCAGGTAGGAGGGTGCTACGCTACCGATGGTCGCATGCTCGAGAGACAGAGGTGTGCTTCTGTGACACGTCGCAATGTGTCTCAAAGAATATAGCTTAGGGGCACATGCCGGTATTTGGGAACTATTGGGGACAGAAGACTGGTGGTTAGGGATCTAGTTGTTTGGGGACTAGTATAGATTGACGGGTACCTACTACTTGCTGGGGTACTGTCCTAGACTAGCACCTAGACCATCCCAAGGATCACAGCTTGTAGATAGCTGAGGGGTTTTTAGACCACTGCATTTGTCAAATACCCTTCACTATCTCCTACTACACTATCTCCGATGACTACTACATCTTCTATGGCTACCATTGACTCCTCTCACTGCTACCCCTCTATCAAAGCCCTACACCTACTACCTACTACAGCTTCTATGGCTATCATTGACTCCTCTCACTACTACCACCTCTATCAAAGCCCTACACCTACTACCTACTGCAGCTTCTATGGCTATCATTGACTTCTCTCACTACTACCCCTCTATCAAAGCCCTACACCTACTTACTTGTTGGGTTACTCCTAGCTTCTATCACTACAGGTGATATCTATATCCCTACTATCCTACTACTAGCTGGGGTACTGCCTAGCTTCTATCACTACCGCTGATAGCCACACCCCTACTAACCTACTACTTGCTGGGATACTGTCCTAGCTTCTATCACTACAACTGACAGCCCTGCTCATACTAACTTACAACTAGCTGGGATACTGCCCTAGCTTCTGTCACTACAACTGATAGCCCTACCGCTGCTACTTGCTGGGATACTGCCCTAGCTTCTGTCACTACAATTGATAGCCCTACCCATACTAACCTACTACTGGCAGGGGTACTGTCCTAGCTTCTATCACTACAGCTGATATCCCTACCGCTGCTACTTGCTGGGGTACTGCCCTAGCTTCTGTCACTATAACTGATAGCCCTACCCATACTAACCTACGACTTGATGGGGTACTGCCCTAGCTTCTATCACTACAGCTGATATCCCTACCGCTGCTACTTGCTGGGGTACTGCCCTAGCTTCTGTCACTACAACTGATAGCCCTACCCATACTAAACTACTACTGGCAGGGGTACTGTCCTAGCTTCCATCACTGCAGCTCATAGCCCTACCCCATAACCTACAATTTGCTGGGGTACTGCCCTAGATTCTATCACTACAGCTGATATCCCTACCCCTACTACTTGCTGGGGTACTGCCCTAGCTTCTATCATTACAGCTGATAGCCCTACCTCTACTAACCTACTACTTGCTGGGGTACTATCCTAGCTCCTATCACTACATCCGATATCCATACCCCAACTAACCTTCTACTTGCCGGGGTACTGTCCTAGCTTCTATCGCTACAGCTGATGTCCCTACCCATACTAACCTACTACTTGCTGTGGTACTATCCTAGATTCTACCATTACAGCTGGTAACCCTACCCTTACTAACCTACTACTAGCCGGGGTACTGTCCTAGCTTCTGTCACTACAATTGATGGCCCTACCCCTACTACTTGCCGGAGTACTGTCCTAGCTTCTATCACTACAGCTAGCAGCCCTACCCCCCACTAACCCACTACTTGCTGGAATACTGTCCTAGCTTCTATCACTACAGCTGATAGCCCTACCCCTACTACTTGCCGGGGTACTGTCCTAGCTTCTATCACTACAGCTAGTAACCCTACCCCCTCTAACCCACTATTGCTGGAGTACTGACCTAGCTTCTATCACTACAGCTGATAGCCCTACATCTACTCACCTACTACTTGCTAGGGTACTTCCCTCGCTTCTATCATTACAGCCGATAGCCCTACCCTACTAACCTACTACTAGCTGGGGTACCAAGTACAATCTATCATCACTCCTACTGCTATTTCCTGTCATCCCTATGTTTAGCATCTACTATTACTTCTAACATCACTACCCTCTTGTACTGGTGGTCATACAAACCTGACTACCAGGCAGTATCCTCCTGTAACTATCCCCTAATACTACATCGCCATGCCATAAGTGTCCTACAATAACCAATTAGGTTATAGATTAGCCCCCATTAAGGCTGGCCTAACCTCATACGACAAAACTTAAGGAACCATGATGGGCGTCTACCTTGAGTATTCTCCGATAGCTCGCCTCATTGTGTCACAAGTATGCGTCAATACACAAATACGCTTGTAAGATCTCTCATGGCATTATGCCCCCATACTACAAAACTGTAGGCGTGATAAGATCCCACTGGCAATATCCGCCAATACGTATCCTCCAATACTACACCACCATGTTATAGCACCATGTATCCCCCAATACTACACCACAATGTTATACATATCCCCCAATACTACACCACCATGTTATACGTATCCTCCAAATCTACACTACCATGTTACACGTATTCTCCAATACAACACCACCATGCTATATGTATCCTCCAATACAACACCATCATGTTATACATATCTTCCAATACAACACCACTATGTTATACGTATTCTCCAATTCAACACCACCATGTTATACGTATCCTCCAATACAACACAACAATGTTATACGTATCCTCCAATACAACACAACAATGTTATACATATCCCCCAATACAACACAGCCATATTATACGTATCCTCCAATTCTACACCACCATGTTATAGCACCATGCACCCTACAAGACTACACTACCATGTTATACTTATCCTCCAATACTACACCACCATGTTATACATATCCTCCAATACTACACCACCATGTTATATGTATTCTCCAATACTACCCCACCATGTTATACGTATTCTCCAATACTACACCACCATGTTATACATATCATCCAATAATACACCACCATGTTATACATATCCTCCAATACTACACCACCATGTTATACGTATCCTCCAGTATTACACCACCATGTTATAGCAACATGTATCCTCCAATACTAGACCACCATGTCATACGTATCGTCCAATACTATACCATCATGTTATATGTATCCTGCAATACTACACCACGATGTTATACGTATCCTCCAATACTACACCACCATGTTATACGTATCCTCCAATACCCCACCACCATGTTATACGTATCCTCTCATACACCACCACCATGTTACACGTATCCTTCAATACTACACCGCCATTTTATACGTATCCTCCCATACTACACCACCATGTTATACGTATCCTCTAATACTACACCACCATGTTATATGTATCCTCCAATACTACACCACCATGTTATATGTATCCTCCCATACTACACCACCATGTTACACGTATCCTCTAATACTACACCACCATGTTATATGTATCCTCCAATACTACACCACCATGTTATACGTATTCTCCAATACTACATCACCATGTTATATGCATCCTCCAACACTACACCACCAGGTTATGCGTATCCTCTCATACTACACCACCTTGTTATACATATCCTCCCATACGATACAACCATGTTACACATATCCTCCCATACTACATCACCATGTTATATGTATCATCCAATACTACATCACCATGTTATACATATCCTCCTAATCTACACCACCATGTTACACGTATCCTCCAATACAACATCAGCATGTTATACGTATCCTCCAATACAACACCACCATGTTATACATATCTTCCAGTACAACACCACCACGTTATACGTCTTCTCCAATACAACACAACCATGTTATGCGTATCCTCAATACAACACCACCATATTATACGTAACTTCCAATACAACACCAAAATGTTATACATATCACCCAATACAACACCACCACGTTATACGTATCCTCAAATACTACACCACCATGTTATAGCACCATGCATCCTCCAATACTACACCACCATGTTATACATATCCTCCAATAATACTACACCACCATGTTATACGTATCCTCCAATACTACACCACCATGTTATACGTATCCCACAGTACTACACCACCATGTTATATGTATCCTCCAATACTACACCACCATGTTATACGTATCCTCCAATACTACACCACCACGTTATACATATCCTCCAATACTACACCACCATGTTATATGTATCCTCCAGTACTACACCACCATGTTATACATATCCTCCAATAATACTACACCACCATGTTATACGTATCCTCCAATACTACACCACCATGTTATACGTATCCCACAGTACTACACCACCATGTTATATGTATCCTCCAATACTACACCACCATGTTATACGTATCCTCCAATACTACACCACCACGTTATACATATCCTCCAATACTACACCACCATGTTATATGTATCCTCCAGTACTACACCACCATGTTATACATATCCCCCAATACTACACCACCATGTTATACGTATCCTCCAGTACTACACCACCATGTTATATGTATCCTCCAATACTACACAACCATGTTATACATATCCTCCAATACTACACCACCATGTTATACATATCATCCAATATTCCACCACCATGTTATACGTATCCTGCAACACTACATCAACATGTTATATGTATCCTCCAATACTACACCGCCATGTTATAGATCTATGTATCCTCCAGTACTACATCACCATGTAACATGTGTCCTCCAATACTACACCACCATGTTATACATATCCTCCAATACTACACCGCCATGTTATACGTATCCTGCAATACTGCACCAACATGTTATGTGTATCCTCCAATACTCCACCACCATGTTATATTATCCCACAATACTACACCACCATGTTATATGTATCCCCCAATACTACACCACCATGTTATATGTATCAGCCATTTGTAAATTAACAAACATGCATTGCCTCGTGTTAATAAAGCATCCATAACTGGAAATAGTATGCTATTATGTTATAAAAACGAAAAAGGCTCCGTTTCTTTTTCCATTTCGTTTCGGCGATAAAATTTACAGCGAAAGTACCGCCTACCGATGTTCATGTAAACAAAAACAGATTCCCACGTATGTACGTGTGCTGTTCAGTAAAATCGAGCAAAAATAATAGGGAGTCTCAATAATCTGATAATCATGGTATAAATAAAATATACCCAAAGTAGCTTGGTGTACCAAATATTCACCACTCGAGGTGAAGTGGTGTTGACCGTGCGCCAAAGGCTTGCGGTTAACACCACTTCACCACTCGTGGTGAACGTTTGGTTCACCAAGCTACTATGGGTACATTCTACATGTTACCTTAAACACCAATAAATAAATAAATAAATAAATAAATAAATAAATAAATAAATAATCGACGCTGTGTTCTCATTGTCACATTTCCCCCCAAGTGAGTCAGTCGGTGGACGAGTCAATAAGGTAGAAAATGGGTCAATGAGAACACGACATATTCGCTCCTTTGCCAGATAAACGAAGTAACCAGTCCAGTTACCCACCCCCACCGCCAGTGAGGTAGCGTGGTCCGGTTATGCACAAACATTGTAAAAGCGTTTGGTCGATTTTTGCTGGGTCTTGTGGTCCGGTTTTCCGCAAGAAGGGAACCAAACAGGAAAACATAAAAAACGCCCATGTCTATCAAACAGGCCTGAAAATAAGCAGTCTGACATTTGCAGAATGAGGTCCCCAGAGGGTGAATTTGATGATGCTATCCCATACAGTGGGCCAATTTATCCTCTGGGTGCCTCTGTCTGTTTAGTATTGAGACCCTGATTCAGACTGAGGTTCACAGATGGTAAATTTATGATGCTACCCTGCTATACAGGGTAGCATCACTAAATTCACCCTCTGGGGACCCCATTTTGCAGATGACAGACTCCTTATTTTCTGGCTTGCTGTCAAATACCCTGATAGGTCGCTGAGTTGAAAAGTCATGCGAGTAAGGTTTGATCTAAGCGTTAACTTTTCCCAATTGTACGGTGTAATGGAAACCAATTTATTTATTGAGGTTGAAGGTCACATATTTATGCACAATGGCTAATCATGACCGTGACAGTTTTACGGGTGGAGGAAGCCGGAGTACCCGGAGAGAACCACCGAGCAACGACGAGCAGCTGCCAGCTCCCCAACATCGCAACTCCGCACTGCAGCACAGGCAGGGTTAGATTGGTTGAAGACATGCGCACCATCGACGTGCAGTCCGCCTTAGTACACGGCGTCATCGTGCTCCCACATGGGCAATGAGGGTGAAGTGTCTTGCCCAAGGACACAACGCGGTTGCCGCAGGTGGGATTCGAACCGAGGACCGCTCGGCTTGCAGCCTGCACCTCTACCTACTGAGCCACCGCGCCCCCAAATGGAAACCAAATACAGAACTTTTAGTGACAGTGTAACTGTTGACTAGGGATGGCAAGACTGGTAGAAGCAGCTTGTAGTGGTAACTGTAAAGATGTGTCGAGTACTAAAGGTATAAGCCGATAGCAGTCGTATAATCTGCCACTCTGGTCTAAGGCAGAAGTCTTGACAGGTTAAGAAATAGCTAGCAAGCTTGTAGTAGTGCTACAAATTAGTAATAATGACAGATGACCCTGGCACATAATATACAGTGATAGCACAGGAGCTGTAATAGCCATCGGAGATAATGTAGTAGGGGAAGAAAGTGTTAACAGAGGTAGAAAACATTACAACTCGGAAATTGAGAGAGAGATAATCGACAGTGGTAGTAGTCTAGAAGCCATAAAACTCTCGACTATCTAGTAGCTAATGGTCATGGGGAGGGGCTAACAGCTAGTCCTCAATAGTCACGCATCACTCAGTATTAGTCTCCACAGTCCCCAAACACTAGTTCCCTAATAGTCAGTGGCCTGTCATCAAAGGTCTCCAAATATCCGTATGTACACTGCAAAAAATATAGGTTCTCTTTAGAACCAAAAATGGTTCTAATCTTGTCCCTGAGACGGAACCAGTTCTGTTTAAACAGTATTTATTTCAAATCAAATAAATGTATAAAGATTAACATGAAATATTAACAGAATTAAACATAAATTGGGAGGGGGGGGGGTGGTTCAGCCGTAAGTTTAGAGCTTATACGAGGTTGTCTCAAATCATTATTAAGCAAAGGAGATATGAACAGTTGGCATATCGAGCCAGTTTTGGTTCTATACAGAACCAAAACTGGTTCGATATGCCAACTGTTCATATCTCCTTTGTTTCAAAATGTTTGGCGACTGCGTTGAATAAGCTCCAAGTTTACTGCTGAATCTACTTCAGTTCATGTAATATTCTGTTAAAATTGAATGCTAATCTTGGTAAATGTATTTGATTTGAAATAAATACTGTTTAAACAGAAATGGTTCCATCTAAGAGACAAGATTAGAACCAGTTTTGGTTCTAAAGAGAACCTATATTTTTTGCAGTGTACCCACGTGTTATATCTTGTGAGGCACGTTGCGATCTATCATATCAGCAAATCTCGGTCTTTCAAGCACGTGTCCACAGTCCCCAAACTGTGTCATGTATTTCTTTTGCTTATACTGTTGACTATGACATAAATACATATCGATACGACGAACAGATAGCCAATCATACATGTACGTAATGGTCCCGGCATACACTCGAGCAAGGTACTGAATAAACGGATTCGGGTTTAGATGAATGAAGCTACCAATACTTGTTCTGAGGCACAAGTTGAGACAGGTTCAGATAGCAAGCAAGCTTGTAGTAGGGCAACCTATTCAGTAATAATGGTGGAAGACTCCATTACATAACATGTACTGACAGCTTTTTTTTATTAGGGTTTAACGACACATTAACAGCCAGGGTCGTATCATGTCGGTGACAGTTTTACGGGTGGAAGAAGCCGGAGTACCCGGAGAGAACCACCGAGCAACGACGAGTAGCTGTCAGCTCTCCAACATCGTAACTCTGAACTCTGCACCGCGGCAAAGGCAGGGTTAGATTGGTTGAAGACATGTGCACCATCGACGTGCAGTACGCCTTAGTACACAGCGTCATCGCGCCCCCATGTAGGCAATCGGGCTTAAGTGCCTTGTCCAAGGACACAACGCGGGAGCACGAATCAGTCGCTGAAATGGTCACCCATCCAACTACTAACCGCGCTCGACGTTGCTTAACTTCGGTGATCTGACGAGAACCGGTTACCGCGACGCCACCGCGCCTCCACTGATAGCATAGTGGCTGCAATAGTCATCGGAGGTGAT